>CAXAKX010000328.1:0-11000 GCA_963969525.1 Ontholestes murinus
TGCATTAGAATATTGCATTTGTTCACATTGAATTGAATACCGTATTTGATAATTTGCAACTGAACCTAAAAGCGATTTGATGATTAGGTTTTCGAAGGGTGTGAGCTATTTTATCTGCACTTTTGCTGAAATATATTAATGTCATACATTAATTATTGTTCAAATTTTGGGCCCTCAGGTAAATATGGGTGTAACAAATACAAACTATGGGTCGTACTGTATTACTGTTATTGTAGTAGTAGTAGTAGTGTTAGGCTATCGACCACGTGGTCCTTCGCCATTTGTCATTTGTGTATTTGTGTGTGTGTAAATGAGCATGTTACTTTAAAGGATCGCCCCCGTCACTCTAAAGCACCATTAATTGTATCCCAATGGTGAATGGTACCGGTCACCCATCCGACTACTGACCCGAATCAACGTTGCTGCATGTCAGTTCGGGGCCGTAACCGATGCGCCACCACCGGCGTGTTTGTTATTGTATTTTATTAATTAAATTTTGATGTAGTTACTTGAGTACATGAAGGTTAATATCACTTAATTAAAACACAGTTATATTCCTTTCTTCACTTTTAAAAAGTATTATTTGCAATATTTATATTTATAATGAAAATATATAAGTCCTTTACGTTGTAGAAAATTAACTAATACTTATAAATAATAATTAGAAAAAACACGAAAATATTTCGTAAGATCTACAACAAATCAGTCTTATTAAGTTTTTTTATTATTAAATTATGCTCTAAGTAGAAGTAGTTGTTTCAAAAGTGGTTTGTTCTTGTAGTCTCTTAATAAGACTCATTTGTTGTAGATTTTACGAAATATTTTCGTGTTTTTTCTAATTATTATTTATAATTATGCCTAATTCTAGCATAAGTTTGTTAGAGTAGACTAAATTCATTATATACTTATATGCGATTCAATATCACATATTCCGATTTTTATTTATTTTTTGATCCTTTGGAGTCGATCTTTCAGCTATCTCTATGCAAAGTTACGTCTCGCTTATATTGACTGTGCTGTTTATGTGAGTGTTTATAATGTTCAAGTTAGGGCTGTGTTTAGCTTTCTGAACGCAAGAAATGTGCGACCTTGCGATTTTCATCGCCTATTAAAGGATGTGTATAAAGAAAAGTTATGGATGGGTCGTCTGTTCGACACTGGTGTCATAACTTCAAATTAGGAAGAGATAGCACCCATGATGACGAGCGTTCGGGACAGCCGTCAGTCATTTCGGACGAACTTTCAACCGTTTGCCCTAGACTTACTCAGCTCCTTCAGATTTTGAAGCTGGTATATGTTACACACGTTACGACAAATACTTAAATTTGCAAGGTGATTTTGTAGAGAAGTATTTTAAGGTATGTTCTTTATAAATGAAAAGTTCATATTTGGTAATATATGCTAGTTTCTTTTATATTTCCAAACAGGCACTACTTGCGTCTTCGGTAGTCTATAAAATGTGTGTCTTTCTTAAAAAATTGTATTTTCAGGCAAAAAGTAAGAAGGTGGAATGTTGAGCAAGGTAGAAATGTGGATCCATGGATTCGTCATATGATGAAGCTAATTATGAAAGAAAGAGAGAGTTCATACTAGACTTAAAAATAATAAAACTTAAGAAAACTATGACTATTTCAAAGAATTGCGTAATTTTACCTCATATTTTTATTTAAAGAAAAGATACACCGAACATTTTTTGGAAAATTATATAATATCTGATCTGTCTAATTCAATTCAACAAATTGAACAGAAGCGATTATCAACACAAGCGGCTCGGCGTACAACAGATAAGCGTTATCGATCGTCCAAAGGGGTACTCTCCGGATGTACAGCATCAGCGTCCAGTCGTCTTAGCACTTGGGGATCGAGTACCGCGTGATGGCACTCCCAGTGTTACCACTCCAAGCCAGGTCATCACAAATCCGACCGACCCCAACCAACGAAGACAACACCAAATGTAAAGGCCCATCAAGAGATGGATATACTACACCAATGAAATAGAACTGCATGGATTCAGTGACGCATCAGAAAAGGCGTATGGTGCCGTTGTCTACGCTCGCACCATGTTTAAGGGGAAACCTGTGATCACTCTGCTAGAAGCCAAATCGAAAGTCACTCCTGTGAAACAAAAGATATCGATCCCTTGTCTAGAATTGTGTGCCGCAGTGCTACTTGCCAAACTATTAACAAACATTCACTCATGTTTGAAACATAACATTCATGCAACACACGCCTGGACAGACTCAACAATCACTATTTCCTGGATACATGGAAATAGCAGCAAATTAGATTTGTGGCAAACCGAGTGGCCAATATCCAACGCTTGTCAACCAACGTTTCCTGGCATCATGTACGAAGTCAAGATAACCCAGCAGATTTAGTCTCGAGAGAAATAGAACCAAAAAATTGATAAATAACGTGTTGTGGTGGCAAGGACCTTAATGACTGGGAGAGGAGAACAAATCCTGGTCGACTCAGCTCATTACTCCAGAAATTATACAAATGCAATCAAACACATTCGTAGTACAAACAAATACAGAAGAATTAATTTCAAGATTCTCAACGTTTTCTCGGACGATACGAGTGTTAACATACTGCCGCCGAATCGGAAATCATCACCGAGGCCATCTAACCGTACCAGAGGTGGAGATACACTCTTGAAATTAATTAGGACTATTCAGCGACAGGAGTACATAGAAGAATTCAACATAAGCAGTACTAGTTATCAAATTCTAGAAACTACCAATGGGGTAATCGGAGTAAACTACAATCTTCAACAATATATCGAACTATCAGAGGGTTTACAACAGTGCAGTTACATCACGGACAACGCCCAAATATGCAACCCATCGCATCTGCGCAAGCTAGATGCCAAGAAGGATTACGCCATCGAGATTGTTCATAAAAACATGAAACCATGTTCACACAAGAGCATCAGACACCCTTTGAACACTCTTATCTGCAAGCAAATGTTAACACATAATACATGGATGTTCATCACAAATGAACCCAAGACAGTGACCATCATCTGCGCAGGTGAGAGAACGAACATACTATTAAATAATACAGATCACAGACAAATGTTAGGGTGACACCAAGAAGCATCGACTACTTCCAACTCAATTCAGGAGGTCAACGAGTCACCATGATGGAAATGGACATCAATAATCAACACGCAATCCAGCAAGAGACGGTGTATGTCTCATCTCATTCGGTCAGCCAGATCCTTGCCCGGGAAACTCAGTTCAGATCCAATGAGATAACAAGATGGCGTACCGTCTACCACCATGAAACAAGGAACTACATCCTGATGATAACCGCTATCCTTCTCACATTGCTAGGTTTGGCTGGTGGAGCTTGGTATCTGAAACACAATCGCACCCGGAGGAAGGTACCGGCCATCGAACTTATGGCACCCTAACCCCGAGGCCCCCAACATGTCCAATTCAACAAGCTCGCCAGCACTGCGAGCTACTCCTATCTCACGAAGATCCTAAAAACCTCAGAGTGCAATTTCCCTTTAAAATAAGTAAACTCTCCGCTGCCTCACAACCAGTGTAAACTATCATCAACAGCAACCAGTACCTAGGAGCCACACAGAAGCTCCACTTGTACCGAGCGCTCGTTCTCACCGCAGCAGAGCGCCATCAGCGTATATCTAATGGCTGATTGTAATAAAAAAAACTACTTTCTTAAATCTTATAGTAATTCTGCTCGATAGAAAAGGAATTTACCTAAACCTTTTCTCATCGACACTTTTTAAGGCAACTGACAATTTCTTACGATTTGCCAACCCAACATTATTCAAATTCTAAAAATCACTGTATACTATCTTCTACCAGTTAAATCCATAAAATGAAAAGTAGCAAGCAGTTGGTCAGTAATGAATATTAACACGACCCGCCTGTGATTAACGTCCACGAGGTAATTTTATACGTAGGTGCCTGGGTGGAAACATGCAAAACTCGAATGAAAGTTTAAATACTTGCGTCTGGACGCTGATTTTAAAGTACTTCTACTGTAGTACGAAGCCGCCAGCCAGCAGCCTTATTACGGTGTCTACAAGGCTGTTTTGAAGATCGGTCTTTAAGCCAAGGATATCCAAATATGTCCTCTGCAAAGGCCGAGATCCAGCAATACAGAGGCCAATAAACCATATAGAAAACATTTTGCAAGAAAGAGGTGAACCTTTTATATGGAGTGAAAGTAAAAATTATCATAAGAGAAAACTATCGGAACAAGATTCATTTACTGGAGTAAAATATTTAAAACTATAAAAGTATCAACTTTACTTTCACTGCACATTTTTCTCTGAACCTTTATCATTAATATACAGGGTCAGTTTTTTTAGATGTTCTCTATGGGGATCTCGGAAACTATAAGAGATAGAGAAACGGTTAAATGGGGAAAGAAGTGTAGATTTACGAAATGAATAAAATGCCACTTTCAAAGTTTTCAAAAAAGGTTAACTAGATATTTTTTGAAAATGTAAAAAAGTGTCATTTTTTGATATCAATATATCTCGGTTATTATAATAGATAGAAAAAAAACTGTAAGAGACAAAGTTTTAGATAATTTTATGGAGATTAATAAAAATCAATAATAATCGCCATTATTTTGCGAGATATGAAAGTTTGTGTCATTTTTTTAAATGGAAACCATAGTTGGCTATAGCCTCATTTAAAAGATATTTTTTTCTCTTTAATCGTATATGACATATAACATAGTTATTTCTAAAAATAAGTGAGCTATAGTCATTTTAAGTTTTATTATAAATGAGAAAATGGGTAGCCATGAAAAAGATTAAAGTAAAACACTTGCAGTTGATAATAATAATTACAATATTATAATTATTAGTTTTACAAAGTTAAACAAAAATGAAAAACCAGCATAAAGAATAATAATTTTGTAATAATCCAATGACCTTCTGTATGTGGTATAAACACATTTGCCGAGAGGATAATACCTTTCTTACAAAAATATTATGAGCAGATGAATCGCGATTCACTAATTGTGGTATTTTTAATTGCCACTATTAACATAAATGAACGAAAATCTACGAGTTTCACAAAGAAAACTACAAATGAAATTTGGGTTTAATCTATGGTGTGTTTGGATTAATAATTCTCGATCCATATATTTTTAAAAGCTCACTAAGTGGAAATGTTTACTTTAGGGCTTGAAATGCATTAAAAAAGTATTCTAACCTTCTAATAATAATATTTACAAAAAAGTTGACTAACAAATCTTTCAATGTTAAAATTAAATAATTTGTCTCATCTGGATTTATACCAAAAAACAGCACTGTAACTATATTGTTAAATGTGACATATATGGGAGTCCGATGTTGTCCAGGAAGACGTCCTTCCATTGGGGAAGTTTGATTGCGTAAAACTCAAAATGCAAATCTTGAAATATAGATGTTATAAAATACGATTACCATAGTTCATATATAATTGTTCGAGAAATTAATTTAAAAAAAGTTGTTTTTTTAGTCCTGATATGTTATTAATAATATTTAACTTGGTACATTAAAAAATTTAAATATTTGGACAATGATGTTTTTGTATTTATTTTGACAGTTAAATGAAATGACTAATAGTAGGTAGCTTTAGTGAATATCCCACAAGGATCCACTTTATGCCAACTATTATCTACTATTTATACAATGAATACAAGTAAAATTATTAATAACTATTATATTTTTAATATGCTGATTATAGCCAACTTATTCTTAGATTTAAATAGGGAACGGGTCTTAACACTATGGAATATGTCAATTATTGTTTACGTTAAATTTCAAAATATTCTAATTATAATTAAAACTTATTCTGGTAAGTTTGTAACAAACATTTTCGAGATCAACTATATATCTAGTTGAATTTTGTTTTAGACGGTAAACTTTGAAAATTGAAATTTATAAATCATCTTAATACATTTCTATAAATATTGTATATTAAACTAACTAAACATTAAAATTATTATTTATTTATTTAATACAGATAAAACTCGGGTATAATTAGGACAAAATTCTTGAGATATGGTTATAGTTTAAAAATTACGAGCACATACGTCACAAATTACGAAAAAGTATAATACCGCGGGTATATAGCCGTTTGACAGAAAAAACAAACATTATTACTATTATATTTATATTACATTTATATATAAACATATGTAATGTTATGGATTAACTGGGAGAGTAGCCTTAATTAATTAACTTTGCTCTGTAATGTGAGTAGATAAAGACAATTATGATTATGTTAATCTTAAAATTACCCAAACGCTGATAACACAAATATTTATATTAAATTATTTGAGACATACCTTGAATTGTTATTTTACCTACATTTGTGCTAATTAAATATTTATTTTGATTACCCTTTTTCTTATTTATGTACACAACATTCTATTAAATCTAATTTGCAATTATACATTAACATTGCACTTTACGACGACCATATTAATTATTAGTAATTATAACATCATATATGTTTCTTTATTTATATTTTAAGGTTAACTGCGCAATTATCTGAGGCTTTAGATAGTTTATATAATTATAAATATACGCGTTTATTAGTAAATTAAATAAAACATTTTAGAATTAGCATTAATTAGAACTATAGATTATAATTCTACACATGTGAATTGTGTACTTGTGAGTATTGCGTTTAGTGGACCTCACAAGAAATAATAAAGCAGGGCTCCATATATATTTTAATTGATAGGAGTATATTTAAAATGGGTCAATAGAAATGAAAATATAAGTAGATAATAATTATAAATTGTTCATATCATCACATTAAAAATACTACTCTACATCGAGCCCGGGTAGCTCAGTCGGTAGAGCATTGGACTTTTAATCCAAGGGTCCATGGTTCAAGTCCCTGCTCGGGCGTACATTTTTGTTTAGGCGACGCAAAAATGATTCCTTTTAATTAAATTGATTTTCTGTTCGTTGGATTTTCCGTCGCACGTCACAAATTATCGCTTCGAGAAACGACGCAAAAACATTCAGTCTGATAAAGTAAACCAAATGCGTTAGAAAAAGAACGCTCTGTAAAACTTTCGCCGTTTTTTGAAGCGATAGTTTGTGACGTACGATGGAAGATCCAACGAACAGACTATATCTATTTTACTAAAAGCAATTAAAAATTGTTGTCGCTTCTTATTAAACATACAGTGAAATAAATTTATATTTTATACTCTTCTCTGATTAAAATGTTATATTTCACAAGCGTATTGCATTGCCATGCTATACAGGGTGTTCCTAAGATTTGTTTGCTCAGAACTTTTTTGTATGCTCGTAAATCTACATCTTCCACATTTTAATAGAAAATTTATTTTAGAAACTTTTATCACTCTTTAAAAATTTTGATAACAATCACCGTTTTTGAGTTAAAAGCAAAAGTGTTAGTCTCTGATTTCAATCTAACACTATTGCTTTTAACTCAAAAACGGCCACCGTTATCAAAATTTTCAAAGAGATAAATGTTTCTAAAATAAAATTTCTATTAAAATATGGAATAATAAATGAAGATTTACGAGCAAATAGAAAGTTCTAAGCAAACAAATTTTAGGAATACCCTGCATAGAATGGTTCCCGCGGTCCGATCGAAGTGACAAATTGCCTAAGGATTTTTTTTTGACGTTAGTTTAGGCTGTACCAAATTTGAGTATTCTACTACAAACGGTACTGAAAATAATAATAATAATAATAAATAACTTTATTGCCCAACAGGAAACCCCATTTACATAACAATTGGTACGGGCAGCTGGAATGTAGAATCTTCCAGAGAAACTTGGCCGTGAGCTCTTCTCTTCTAGCGGCAAGTTACATCATACCATGTCTTTCCAGTAACAAACCCTGATCAGTACCACGTTCGGGATAGATGCCATCTACTTTGTATGATAAATACTTTAAAAATCGACGATGAACACGGTCCAACCGCATGTGTTCTGATTCTTATAAAATGGATACCAAACAAGACACCCGTATTCGAATTTGCTGACGACATATGCAAAATATAAAGATTTTATTAGGTCGATGTCACCGAAGGGCGCACAAGTACGCATAATAAACCCTAACATTCTAATATCATCTGCGTAGACCAAAACTTGGCAGGTTAAGGAATCCAGTAGGGAATTTATAAAAATAATAAAAAGTAGCGGCCCCAGATTCGAGCCCTGCGGGAAACCAGAATCCATTAAGAATTTGTAGCAATGGTAACCATTATAGGCGACATATGCTAAACGATTAGATAAGATTTCATTATTTGTAGTAGACTCGGCACGGTCCCAAGGTCAGCAAGTTTCATTAGGATTATCTCATGGTCCATACTATTAAAGGCTCGCGAAAAATCCGTGTATACTACATCCACTTGGCCTTTCTTATTTATCACTTCAGACACATACTGAGTAAATGAAGCCAGATTGGTTGTTGTCGATTTATCAGGCATGAATCCATGTTGGTTGGAGGATATGAATGACGATATATTCTTAAGAATTGTAGAGTGGATTATCTGTTCGAATATTTTTGAAAAATTACTTAACAACGCAATCGGACGATAATTTTCTAGATGATGTTTCTCGCCCTTTTTAAAAACAGGACTAATCTTTGCCAATTTCCACTTTGTGTGAAATGTACATGTGCTGATAGCGAGGTTTATAATAATCTGAAGCGGCTTAGGCAAAACAAATCTACAATCTTTGGTTAAGAATGAGGGAACAGAATCATCCCCAGCAGATGTTTTATTGAGTAATAGGGCCATAACACTTATTAAATTGCATTCGGAAATTTGATTAAGGGTAAACGATGGACAATTACTATGGGTCCCAGACAGAGTGGTATTGCCAGCAGGTCTAAAATTTTTAGAAAATAATGAGGCAAAACCATCAACTATATCTTTTGGAGTAGAGTACTCTTGACTTTCATGAGTTAATCTGCTCGATATTCTTGTGGTACCCTGTTTCATGTGAGCATAATTCCATAATCCAGCAGGATTTGATTTCATATTATTTTCAACCGCTCTTAGATATATTTTATATGCTTCCGTTATTTGCTGTTTTGTGAGTGACCTCAGTCTTTTAAATTCATCATTATAAACTGGATTTTTACTTAATCGCCACTTTTGTATATAGTATGCTTTAGTTTGCTCGTTCCTTTTTATTTCAGGAGTAAACCATGGGGAAATGTCGACCGAGGGGTTCGGCATAAGGAAACCGACTTATCAAATATCTTGTACAGATTCATGTAGAACATATCCAAAGCCACGTTCACATCGCTCCAGTTTTTTAAATATGTCAAGTCAGTATCACTCAGATCCTTGTATAAGTTAACAAAGTTAGCCCTTTTAAAGTTATATCGTTTATTAGTATTACAGGGGAATCTAGTATGATCCGATGTTACGCCGAGTTCCAATGTGATGGATAGTGGTGGATGGTGAGCATCTTCAGTCACCAGCGGGGTGTTGGCACGCTCGACTAGTAGGGGAAAGTTTATGCTTGATACTACAAAATCTAGTAGTTTGTTATTTCTGTTTGGACAGGCATTACATTGCGTGAGACCGAGTATGTTACAAAAAACATTGAAATGAAAAACACTTTGAACATGAAATATCTATATTAACGAGATTTGGCAAATTAAAATCACCTATTAATACAACGGGCTGATCAATTATTAACAATTCTAGGGAATTAAAGAACAATTCCAGGTCATCTAGCATTGTATCTGGGAGATGTAGATTGTACATATATTAAAAACAGTGCCTTTGAGAACGCATTTACATAACACAACATCAATCAGTGTATATTGAATACTATTATCAATCGCAATCAATACACCTCCACCTTTGGATCGCCCCACAGAATTACATTTCCTGTCACTACGAATGATATTATAATTAGGAGGGAATAGTTCAGAGTTTTGAATCGAGTTAGTCAGCCAGATTTCCGTTAAACAAATAACTTCCGTGGACAAGCTGCAGCAATTGACATAAAATTCACGCGTTTTGTAACATAATCCTCTAGTATTTTGATAGAAAATATTTAATGAAATGGGAGAGCGGCCGGGCTTAATTAGTTTAAGTTTCCAATGACGGTGGGAATTCCATTAATATATTTTATACGCAAATTATTTTCACCATTTCTCAAACGGTTATGCAATTCTTCTTTTATCGCTCGGTACAAATCCCTTTTGGATGGGTGTATGATCTCTCGAAAGATTAACGCCTTTCCATTTGTTCAGTTGTTTTAATTTAGCCATGTTACTCATAACTAGAGACATAGTTTCCTGGGAGGGAACTTGAAATTTTATCGGGCGAGATTGTAATTTGGACGGATCGTATTTACCCAAACGCTGGATCTGAATATTATTAAGATTAACACCGATGTCGCCTAACACACTTTCCGCGACCGATGTGTCGGACATCAGCTGATGTTGCTTAGATGCAGCATTATCTTCTTTAACCCCAAATATAAGTAAATTTCTAGATCTTTTCTCTCTTTCCGATATCTCATAAAAGTCTTCAACAGGCTTTGCATTTTTAGGGCCGAAATTTCATTTTGTAAATTAATATTCGCAACTTTAAGTGAAATTAAGTCACTACCAATCTTGTCACAATCACGGCAGTTCCACTTAAGTCCCGATTTTAAATGAATCTCAGAGGTGGTGATGTCAGCACAATTAATGTTGTATGACTTATTACAAACACAGCATTTAACAAGTTTATGTGCTTCAGATTTTAATTTTATTCTCCGAGTCACATAAACACCCTGCGTGTCATGAACATGTTGAACGAAGTTTTGAAACAAATTTATTTGGTTAAATTCTATAAATTTCATTCTTTACTCATTTCCGCAATTCTTTAAATGCATTAATCTATTACCACAAATCAAAAAGGCCCAAAAAGTGGAAATGAGTTAAATCAGGCGACCTGGATGGCTATTAATTTACCTTTGCCCTATATATCTAGAAGAAAACATCTTCTTCAAATATAGCCGTA